>OX375825.1:20525191-20548066 GCA_947359405.1 Antitype chi
GTCGTCGGTGTAATAGACGCAACTGACTGTGTGTCTCGACACCGCCACTACCGCATGAGAGACGCTGTCGTGGATTTGGAGCCTCCTGGATTTGGTGTTTATGATGATGACGCTGTCGTAGGTCAACCCCTGAGCCTCGTGTATGGTCAAGGTGCGCGACCCTTCGCCAGACCCATATCCCCGGTTCATAAGAGAGGCCTTCTCCTCTTGTGTATGAACCAGGAACAGGGTGTTTGGGGCAGTGCTCGGTATTTGCGCTCCTGTGTAACCTTCCACCCTCAGGGAGTGGACCCGCGACAGCGACGTCTTGGAGGAGTATATACCGGAGTATATCTCGCTCAGTGCATAGGCCACATCCATCGGGTTACGGTGTGTGCACAGCAGCTCCCGGGTGATGCCAGCCACCAGGTTTGGACGGGTATACCTTAACTCAAATAGGTTCTCTCTGTCCAAAAATGGAAGCTGGTTTACGTCTCCGATAAGGACGACCTCGCTTGCTCCTGACAACTTTACCGCCATTACTATAGCCCCAAAGTGGTTCATTAGAGCCTCGTCTACCGTAAGACGGTAGCATCTATCTTGGCGTTTGAACCCGTTGGCTAGAATTGAGGCCATAGTGCGCACCTTTGTCTTTACTCGGTTGCCTAAGCGGTGCGCAAGCTTCTCCCTGAGATCTTTGGCAGCTTCGGTTGTCGTGGTGGCTACGACGTCCTTCTCGTCATCGAAGTGCTTCACCACCCAGGTTGTCTTGCCGCAACCCGGGACTCCGTTTACCCACTCGATATTGGGTACCGCCCAAATTTCCCGCGATGCTGGGGTGTCCGAAGTCCCCAAAATGGACTGAGCCATTTCGAGGATCTTATCGTCCAGCATGATTTTGGTACATTTGGCGGTAACCACTATCGGGTCGTCGTTCGGTGCGTTGAATTTGATTTTGCCGGAGCGCTCCGTTTCCTCCTCGTCCAGGGCCACAAAACCACTCTTCGCGCTATATGCTGCCATGTACGAACCCGTCATTTTCCCTTTGATGACTTGGGATGTGACGTTGTCGTACACTGCTGCCTCTGCTTCCTCAAGTAGTACCCTTAGCAGTCCTTCTGAGTCTCTCTGGAAGGTCTGCAGGATCTTTCTGCATGTCATGAGATTGACCTCTCTGGTCGCTCTCACGATTGCCAAGTACTCGAGGAAGGCGCTCTTTACGTGGTCCGTGGTTCCTGAATTCACTGCGAGGGTCGGCGGGCTGACTTGCCCCTTTTCGGCTCTTGTAGGCAGAGGCTTCTGCGGTGTTGGTTTTTTGGGGCTCTTTTGAAAGAACCTCTCCACTGCCGATTCCTGTCGGTGGGGTGGTGATGCGCGGCTGGTGCTCGGGAGCAGAGCACTGAGGAAAGTGCCAAAGGCTTTCAAGCGACTCCTCGACTTGCCCTGGTCCTCCGGGCTAGTTGACTTGCTCTGCTCCTTTGCAGCTTTTTCGGCGGCTGCCTTCTGCTGGGCCCTCTCAGAACCGCTTTGAGTGGTCGGACTTTTTGTGGGGCTCGTCGCGTTGGTTGTTGGTTGTCTGGGGGCTTTGAGGAAGCTCAGAGTTTCCCCTCTGTCCTCGTAGACAACTACCTCGTGTTGTTCTGAGGCTTTTAAACAACCGAAACGGTCTGCGACGTCTCCTCCCTCTCCACCGACCATCATCGCGTCGACACTGATCGTACGGGCCGTACGTTCCTCTGCCTCCCTGATCTTTCGAAGCACCGAGCTTGCCTGAGCAAATGGAGTGTCCACTCCCCACTCGAATAGTGCGATCGTCTTTCCTTTGGATCGCAGTAGACGGCATCGGTGATTGGCTACTTCCACTTGAGGCAGTGCAGCGTACTTGCTGCCTTTCATGGTGGTCTTAGTGGTGCATCCGTTGATCAAGGCAGCAAGGCCTGGTGAGATGTTTATACGGGCCCTAGCTCGGCTTGTGCCTATGCAGAAGCTTATGCCCAACCTTTCTCCTTCCCTGTTCATGAATAGGGGGACAGGTCTCAGCCTGATGCCTGGCACTCCGTCTCCTCCGCATGCCAGGAATTGCGTGATTGGCATGGTGTTAGGGGTTGGTTGTAGGCTAGCTTCTGGTGCTGCTGCCGCTGCTGCTACCGCTGGTGTTGGCTGTTGGTTGGTGTTTGTGGTTTGTGTTGTGGTGAGTAGTGTTCGAGTTGTGTTTTGTGTTGTTGTTGTTATATGTGGTGTTGTTGTTGATTGTGTTGTTGTTAGTCTGGTCGTTGTTGTGGTGGTCTGTGTGGTCGTGGTGGTCTGTGTGGTCGTGACTTGGACAGACGATGGTTGGTTTCGACTTCGCGGGGATGCGTCTGTTTTGTTGGCCTCTGCTGCGACAGTGGCGACTTTGCTCGCGAATGCCAAGAATGGTTTCCTGGTAGCCGGTTTCCCCATGATGACATGGAGTGTAGACTGGCTAAGCTGGGTTTCGATCTTGACTTCCAGCTCCATTCTGTCGTGACTAAACCTTGGGCATTCGAAAAGCAGGTGCCAGACTGTTTCCTCGCAGCTGGGGTCGCAGACGCACGAGGGACTGTCTTTGAGATGGAAGCGGTGGAGATACGCTGAGAATCCTCCGTGCCCTGTTAGGACTTGTACATGAGTCGGTGAGAGAACTACGTCTCTGAGTGTCCTTTTCGCCGCTAGGACGTCTGGGAAGAACACTTTTGTGACCGCTCCTGTACTCGAGGACTCGTATCGCGCTTGCCACTTTCTAATAGTCCCCTCCCGTATCATCCTCCTGACGAACGATACGGGGACCTTGTTGTAGTCCGCTGTGGTCGTTGTTTGGGCTGCCTCCTTGGCGAGCTCGTCCGCTCTTTCATTCCCGGCGGTTCCCACGTGGGCCCTGAGCCAAAAGAGCTTCACTTCTCTGCCCTCTTCTCGGATCTTGCGGACACATCTCTTGATTTTGAGTGCCAGGTGGTGAGTGACAGACGGACTCCTCAGCAGGTCAAGTGACGATCTAGAGTCACTCAAGATGCTTATGGAGGTCGACCTAGATTCTCTTGCCATCCTGACAGCTCTGAAGAGAGCGTACATTTCCGATTGGAAGACTGTGTTGTGAGGCTCCAGGCCAAAGGTGCTGAAACTTGACTCCCTTCCGTTTTCCCACCAGGTTAGGGCAGCTCCGACTTTCCCCTCTATCTTGCTGCCGTCGGTGTATATTTGGGGACCGCTTACTTGGTGAGTTTCCAGAGTTTCGGGAGTCAAGTCCTCTAGGCGTGCATACTCTGTTGTTGTGAGTAGCGCTGGGTGGGGATTTTTGGAGTGGTGCACGTTGCACTCCAGCTCGCGACCCGGCGGTATGAACTCCTGGGAATGACCCTTTTTGATCTTGAATAGGGTTGCGGCCTCGATTACCCGGAGATCTAGGGGTAGTTGGCCTGACAGGATAAGTGCCGATGTTAGAGACACCGTGCGGTATGCTTTGCAGATCTTCTGCGCGAAACCTCTCTGCAGTGAGTCAAACTGATTCCTTGTCATCAGTTTCTCAGCTGCAGGGGCCCACGCGCTCGCTGCATACATCACGATTGGCTCTATCACCGACACGTATATTGTCCTAATTATCTCTCTGTTGAGACCCCAAGTCACCTTTGCCGCGCATGCCAGCTGCTTGTAGATGTCTGCAGCCTTTTTACAGGTCGCAGACACGTGCGCGTTGAAGGTGAGTTTGGAGTCTATTGTGAGACCTAACAGCTTGACCTCTCCGACCAGGTTCAGCGGCGTGCCTGACATGTGGAGTACCGGAACGTCGTACTTAAGCTTCCTCGTTAACACCATCGCATTGGTCTTGTGCGCGGCGAAACGAAGCTTATTCTTGACGCCCCATTCCGATACTATGTCTAGCGTGTCGTTAGCTGATTGCTGTAGGGGACCGGCTGTAAAGTCCGAGAATACTAGGACAACATCGTCTGCAAAGGCTTGGCAATATACCCCCATACTAGCCATCTTGTGAAGGAGCGAGTCTAGGATAAGGTTCCAGAACGTCGGACCGGCAATTGAGCCCTGGACGCATCCTTTTGTGGTGCCCTTCTCACTAGTCGCTCTGGCGTAGTTGACCCTGATGTTCCGGTCTTCCAGATATGAGGTGACGAGTGCGTAGAGGTTTTTGGGGCAGTTCTTGACCACCATCTGTCTTTTGAGTGCTGGCCACCATGCGTTATCGAAGGCCCCCTCTATGTCCAATGATATCAAAAGCACGATCTTTTTGGCTTTGATTTCGGCACGTAGATGTCCCATTAGAGCATAGAGGGCGTCCTCGGTACCGCGCTGCGGCATGAATCCAAACTGGTTTGTGTTCAGTGTAGGGAGGAAGTGCCACTGGAGTCTGCCGACTAGGAGCTTCTCGACGATTTTTCCTAGGACCGAGAGCAGACCTATTGGCCTGTACGACTTTGGGCTGGTGTAGTCGTCCTTTCCTGGCTTGCGGAGAATGCACACGTGGGCGACCTTCCACTGCTTCGGGAAGTGTGATAGAGACAAGCACCTGTTGGCTATCGCTAAGAACACTTCCCTATTGCAGTTTATTGCCGCTGTGCAGATGTCTGCCGTTAATCCATCGGGACCGGGGGCTTTTTTCGGATTTTGGTTCTGAAGAACCATTTCCAGCTCCGCGGACGTAAAGGGTGGATCATCGGCAGACAGTCCTTGGGGGTATTTTTTCTCCGCTAGCCTCCTCAGGGCCGCGTGGTATGGCTGTTCGGCATCTGTTGTGTCGTCGGGGTAGAAGGTTTTTGCCAGAAGATCCGCGGATTGCTCTGGGCTGAGCGTTTCGCCTGCGGTATTTCTCAGGAGGGCGTCGTCCTGTCTTCTGGCTGTCTTCCTTAGTACCCTGTAGATGCCGTCCCACATGCTCTCTCGGTCCTGCTTCGAGCAGAACTCCTTCCAGTTGGTTGTGGCTGCTTCCATTGCGGCTGTTGTGTACGTGTGTTTTGCCAGTACGTATTCTTGGATGGTGAAGTGTCTCCGGTTTGCGGCTGCATTTCGGATCCTTCTCTTCTTCGCCATCGCCTCTTTTTTGAGACGACCTAGAGAAGGAGTCCACCATGGGGGCTTGGCGTCGTGTTTAGGCGACCCCAGTCTTGGGATCGCTTTCTCGCATGAGCGGTGGATGTTGTGTGTGTACTGTGTGATGAGTGCCTCCAGATCCCCTGGGTTCGAGACGCCCGAGACTCTGACTGGTGTAATGTCATTATCTGCCAGGCTGGTCTTGAAGTGCGTGCTGAAGTCGGACCACTTTGCCTTCTTGGTGTTGTAGATGCGCGTCGAGATTGGCCTTATGGGTTCTAAAGCCTTTTCTAAACGCATCGAGAAGGTTATTGCGTTGTGGTCTGAAGTTGTTAGACTTCTTTCTACACGCCAATCCTCAACCTTGCCTAGCAGCGACTGGCTGCATGCCGTCACGTCGACGATGCTCGTGCACCACCTGTCTCCTCTGTAGGTCTCGAACGTTGGAGTTTGTCCCGTGTTCAGAATGTGGAGGTCCCGCTCATTGAGAAACGAGTTGTACGCCGCTCCGCGATGGTTTTCGGAAACACTTCCCCACCACTGGCTCCAAGCGTTGACGTCTCCTCCCACCAGGATGTTGTTTGTATGTAGCTTTTGTGTGGTGTAGTGTGTTTGTGAAAGGTAGTGTTCGATGTCTTGGTCACCCTCAAAATAGACCGATAGCACCCCAAAGCTGAGCTGACCCGCCTTCAGCAAAACGGCGGCGATATTCTCGGTCACAAGCTGGGGGTCGTGGATGACCTCCAGGTTGTTCCCAAAAACAATGATCGCCGCTTTTACTGGTTTCTGGCGATTGAGGCTGCACTGGATGACTTGCGTGCCGGGGATTTGCTTCATGACACCTGTTCTTCCTACATAGGGCTCTTGAACAAGTGCTACTGAAACTCCCTTTGCCTGAGCCGCCATGTGGAGTTCTTCTGTGGCCAGCTTAGAGCGCTGAAGATTTACCTGGATGAATGGCAATCTTGCTGTCGGTCTGGTTGTGTTTTGAGTAGTGACTGGTGTGCTGGTTTGAGTGGTGTCTTGGTCGCCTTTAGCAATAGGAAACGCGCGACCTTGCTATTCCATCCCATTTTTGGCGTTCCTGGCAGTCTTCGCTGAACGCTGTGTGTGCCAGGTCGCTGCCCGCCCTTTGTGCAGCCTTGCAGTTAATGCACGTGGGTTCTTTTCCGTCTGCCCGAGTTAAGCAGTCCCTCACGTTGTGAGCTCCGCTGCAGTAGCTGCACGCTTCTTTACCGGCCTTGCATATGGACTTGTTATGTCCATACGCGAGGCACTTCGTGCATTGGACGAGCGGGGACTGGTCCTCGATCGAGCATCGCTTGATGCCCACGTGCACTTTCTGCACCTGCGTGAAGCACTTCCAGAGCTCCGGGGAGAGCTCCAGTACCGGGTGGCATTCGTGGGGGTTCCTCGCGCGCTTCCTAAAGCGCATCTTCATGGTCTGTCCATCGACGGCGACGTCCTGCAGAAGGTGTTTATTCTGCGCCTTAAGGAGATCGATGATCTCCCCGTCGCCGTAGCTGGACAGAACTCCCTTGATGCAGACGAGGGGGTTTTGCGGTTTTGGCTCCTGGACCTTGAGCCCTGCGTTAGACTTCACTTGGTCCTTAATTTTATTCAAGTCCGACTTGCTGGCGCACCTCAGGACCACTTTTTGGTTCCGCGCTTTCCGGACGTTGTCGACTCGGGCCCCGCTGGTTTTGAGGTCCAGGGCGGTCCTGATCCTCTCGATTACGTTGTCCCCGGTGTGCTGGGGGTTCGTCGACGAGACGATCAGGGTGTGGTTTGGTTGTGTAGGTGGCTTGGGGGGCTTTGGTGTGCTGGTGACCTGGGCAAAGGTTTTTGGGCCCTGCTGATGTTGAAGCGGTCTGTCTGCTTTGCCCAGGTCTGCCACCCCCTTCTCGATGTTCTGGAGGCTCTTTTTCACCTCCCCAACTGCGAGTTCCGCTTCCAGGTTCAGCGCTGGGGGCGCCTGGACTGGTGGTTCTTTGTCGCGCAGTACGCGGAGGTCTGCTGAGACGAGCTCCAGCCTTTCCGAGATCGGTTTGAGGTGTTGTGTAATGTTGATTGGAGGTTGTGGTGGTGGGGGAGAGGCTACAGGCCTGTTGGCGATGGCCTGTATTTGTTCTTGGATGTGTTGAACTGCCTCCTCAAATATGGTGGTCGTGAGAAGGCCTGTCTCCCGGCAACTCGGTTCCATCTCGAGGTTCTGTGGCTGGGCGAGGTCCTCCTTGAGTCTCTCAAGAGCCTTGCGGAGCACGTCCAGCTGGTTGGAGATGCTGGTCACCGATTTTTCGAGGCGTGATAGTCCGGCCCCCAACGCATCGCTCTCGGGATTCCCCGGGGCTCTTGTGTTTTCCTGCCTCGTCTTTTCGTGCTCTTTAAGGTTCCTGAGGCTCGCTGTTGTGACTTCGTCTTTGACCTCCTTGATGCCCTTGAAGGCTTCAAGGGTCTCGTGTCCCAGCCATTCTCGGATACCTTTAGCCTCTTTTTTCGTGTCTGAGACGTCCGTCCGCATGAGGGAGAGCTCCACCCTTAAAGTCATGAGTTCTCGAGTGTGAGCTCTCTCGACCCGCAAAAGTTCTTTTGCGTGTCGAGAGCGCTCCTTCTCGAGGTTGAACTTGTGACGAGCCCTCGAGTCTGCCAGTGACAGGGCCGTCTCGTACAGACCCTGCAGGCACTCATGAGCTGTGGCCTTGCACTCCCTTTTCATGTTACCCGCTGCTTCCAGGGCGTCCTTACCTCTCTGGAGAAGGTCATTGGCTTCTCTGGTGGCCAGGTCCATCTCCACCCCTGTGCCTCTTCTCGGTGTTCGATAAAGGAGGCTCGGCCGTCCACTCTCGGAACGGTCGGCTTGGCTGGCTGAGGACGCCACCGAGCTTTCCTCGTCCGAGATGATCTGGTGGGGTGGGGAGATGCCGCACTGCTCCCAGTTGATGACAGTCTCCGAGATTCTCCTGCGGTCTTCGGGAGAATGAACTGATGGCAGTGGTGGTGTCCTACTCGTCACGTCCGGCTCCGACGCTGCCTTAGGTGGCTGTGGCTTCTGCGGTGGATGCGCCGATTTCTCCGACATCACCGACTTTGCCGTATTTTTGAGTACCTTCTCCCTTAGGGATTTGGTCGGTTTTGCGGCGTCCGTGGTCGTTTTGCGGGAGGTGGTGGGTTGTTTGGACGACATGTTGTTTTTTTTTTTTGGGGTGATTATGGAGGATGCTGTTACAATTAAATAATGATTAACTAAAACTAACGGTTATTCTATGCTTGCGTATATTTTTTTTTTTTTTTTTGTAATCTAAATATATATTTATTAGATGGACTCACGGATGTTCCGCTGATGGTCTGCGTCTGCTGTCCGATGAGGAGCCCGATAACTGCTGGGCTCGATGTTTTGAGCCCGAAGTGCGCACTGTTGGTGGTCGTCAGTGGAATCCTGCGGTGCCGCTGGATCGCTGCGTGTGTGGGTGCCGAATTTCAGGATTCTGTTGGGGCCAAATTGTAGAGCTTCTTGTGCCCTTTCAAATGAGCCCAAACTCGGCTTTCCAGCTCAAACGGGAACGAAGTTAGGCCGCGGGGGGGTGAGGTCGCCCTGAGGGGAGGGGGAGGGGGGGAAGGTTTCGTGGGAAGACTATTAAGGGGGGGAGTGCGCGGGGGGGGAGGGGAAGGTTTCGTGGGAAGACTATTGGGGGGGGAGGGGTGCGGGGTGGGGGGGGGGTCTTGAGGGGTGAGGGGACCCTTGGTGGCTCAAGCAAGGTCCTGAAGTCCCAAGTCGGTTGAGCCCAAACTCGGGGGGGGTAGGACTAAGGGTTGAGGAGTTCCCTCGGGGCGTACCTGGTGGTGGGTTGTGGAGTCGTCACACTGGTGGCTGATCTGCAGGCGGATTCCTCGGCCGGCTTTGGAGTCTCCAGTAAGGGCAGTAATGGCTGTACGTACGTCACGCCTCGTGTCGCAGAAACACGTGTAGTCGAAGTGAGGTTATTTTGTCACTATTTTCCACGTGTTTTGGCGTTTTTCGCACCTTAATAACTCCCTCGCTCCTGCTCCGATTTTGCTGGTCTTGGTGTCAATAGATAGGCCTCCGCCGCGTCTCCCAGGATTATTGTAGGTAGAACGACTCCACTAACCTTGCCCGAGTAATTCACTGCTGAAGTTCCAGGGGTCCTGCACTGCAACCCGCTGAGGTAGACACTTGCCCACACTTTTCCCGGTGAATCAACACTGCACAATTCCACTGATAACTTTTTTGCACTTGTATCTCAACGCGACTAATTTTGGCGAATTTTTTGCGCGGAGCTGATGTTATTCGTGCGATGTATTATCGGTTACTGGGTTAGGTTAGGTTAGGTTAGGTTAGGTTAGGTTAGGTTAGGTTAGGTTAGGTTAGGTTAGGTTAGGTTAGGTTAGGTTAGGTTAGGTTAGGTTAGGTTAGGTTAGGTTAGGTTAGGTTAGGTTAGGTTAGGTTAGGTTAGGTTAGGTTAGGTTAGGTTAGGTTAGGTTAGGTTAGGTTAGGTTAGGTTAGGTTAGGTTAGGTTAGGTTAGGTTAGGTTAGGTTAGGTTAGGTTAGGTTAGGTTAGGTTAGGTTAGGTTAGGTTAGGTTAGGTTAGGTTAGGTTAGGTTAGGTTAGGTTAGGTTAGGTTAGGTTAGGTTAGGTTAGGTTAGGTTAGGTTTTTTTTTTTTTTTTTTTTTTTTTTTTTTATTTTTGGCAGGAGTGGGAAATCCTCATGGACGCCCAGACTGCCTCACTAGTGACGCAGTCTGGGCAGTGCCGGACTCTTACCGGCTAAAACCCACTCCTGCCCTTGCTCAGTGTCCCTCTGACATAGTCAGAGACCTTGTTTTGACTTTAAAATATTGTTTTTGCATTTCATTTGATTTTACTGATTTTTGAATAAAGTTTTATCTATTATTAAATTTTTAATCTGTCTTATTTATTTTTCCCAAATTTAGTTTGTTGTTACATTTTATTTCCTGATTTATTGTTGTATGCTTTGTCTCTATATAGATGTTTATATATTAAAAGCATAGCTTTATGTTTCCTTGTTACGATTGATAACTCTTCTTATTATTATTATACAGTAATCCATAAAAATTTCTCTTTGTTTTCTGTTAGTCATAAATTTTTGTATAGTGTTTCTATTTATCTCTGCCTCCAGCCTCATTTCCGTATTCAATCGTTCTACTCCGAACACAGGACACTCTATCAGGATGTGTGGGATCGATTCCAGCGCATCCGGCTCACAGATGCACGACGGGCTCCCCTTGCATTTAAAACGATGCAGATATTCGGAAAACCCACCGTGCCCAGTCAAAATCTGTGTTTCCACTCCAGCCGGTTTCATCTTTTTCATGACTTTGAAGGCCTCGATCGCGTCTGGGAAAAACATTTTTGTTACGGAGGCTGTTTCACTGTTTTTGTATCTCCGGTTCCATTCGTCGAGCGACCCCATACGGATTTGTCGCTTGACGAATGAGACCGGGCAGCAGTCATAGTCCGGCTTCTTTTTGGATTTGAGTGCGGCCTCCTTCGCGAGATAGTCTGCGCGTTCATTGCCCTGCAGCCCAGCGTGAGCCTTTACCCAGAACAAGGAAACATCTTTGCTCTGGAATAAAGCCGCTCTTACGTTCGCTCTTGCCTCTACCGCCAGGGCATGGAGGGAACCTTGGTTCGTGACTGCTTGTAGTGCCGCCTTTGAGTCACTATAGATGCCGAAGGTTCTCTCTTTCCGCTTGAGGATCTCCCTCGTGGCTACGCATACGGCCAGGAGTTCCGCCTGGTAGACCGTGCAACACGACGGCAAGCTAAGTTTCACGGACTTGATCTCGGCTTCACCGTCCCACAGTGACAGTGCTGCGCCGACCTTGCCCGTGATCCTGCTGCCGTCGGTGAAGAACCGGACCGCTTGGTTGTTGTGGGTGTCCACCAGGGACTGGTCCTCCAGACTCACGAACCCCATGGCCGTATGTTTCGCCGGATGTGGAGTCTCCGCAAATGCCACAACACGCTCCACCTCCCTACCCGCTAGGACTGGCTGGGGTACTCCTCTCTTTGCCTCGTACAGAGCTGCTGCTTCTTGTATCCGGAGGTCGAGTGGGAGTATCCCAGCCAGCACCAAGGACGCGTTCAGCGAAACGGTGCGGTAGGATTTGCAGAGCTTTTGGGCAAATCCTCGTTGAACTGTGTTCAGCATCCTCTGCACTCCAATCTTCTTGGTTGCCGGCGCCCAGGCACTTGCTGCATACATAATCACCGGTTCAACCGCCGCCGTGTAGATACACCGTATGACCTCCGGGTGTAGACCCCAGCTCACTTTGGCCGCTCTGGACAGCTGCTTATATATGTTGGCAGCTTTTCTGCAAACGTTTGCGGCGTGGGTGTTGAAAGTGAGCTGGTGATCGATTGTTAGCCCGAGTATTTTTATTTCATTAGACATGCCAATGTCAACCCCGCCCATGCTGAGAAGCGGGACATCGTACTTTAGCTTTCTGGTTACAACCATCGCACAGGTTTTATGTGGTGCAAATTTCAGCTTATTTCGGATGCCCCACCTCCGAACATACTCGAGGGCGGCATTGGCATGTCTCTGAACCTCTAATGCTGTATCACCGTCGAAGATCATGACGACGTCGTCGGCGAAAGCTTGGCAGTGATCTCCTCGTTCTTCCAGCCCCTTCAACAGAGGGTCTAGGATCAAGTTCCACAGGATCGGACCGCCTATCGACCCTTGGACGCACCCTTTGCTGGTATTTCTTTGGCACTCAGCTCCAGCGTACCTGACTCGGACACTCCTACCAGTCAGGTAGCTGTCCAGCATCCGTCTGAGATTCACCGGGCACCTTTCCTCAGCCAGTCTGGTCCTAATGGCTGGCCACCATGCGCTGTCGAAGGCTCCCTCTATATCAAGCGACACAACAGTGATCAGCTTCTTTTTGTTCAGCTTTGTTTTGATGTGTTGTATCATGGTGTAGAGGGAGTCTTCGGTGCTCTTCTGAGGCATGAAGCCAAACTGACGAGTACTAAGCCGCGGGATCAGATGCCACTTTAGCCTTGCCACCAACATTTTCTCTAGGGTTTTGCCCAGGACTGGTAAGAGACCAATCGGCCTGTAAGATTTTGGGGTAGTGTAAGACTCCTTTCCCGGTTTCCTGAGTATCACTACTGTGGCCACCTTCCAAGCACCGGGGAAGTGGCCTTGCTCAAGGCACTTGTTAGCCAGTGCAAGGAACATCCCCGGGTCTCGGAATATGGCTTGGGCACAGATGTCGGCTGTGAGACCATCGGCTCCTGGAGCCTTCTTGGGGTTGAAACTTTCCACCGCAGTTTTTAGCTCCTGAAGCGTAAACGGTGGGTCATGGTGTTCATCATGCGCCCACTCGTTTACGCGACTGGCCGCTTCTCTCGTCCGACGGTGGTCGTCATTGTCGTCATCAATTAGGTCTTCAGGGTAGAAAGTCTCTGCTAGCAGTGACGCCGATCCCTCACCATCGAGTGACACTCCGTCCTTCACCAAAGGCAAGTCCTCTTGTCTTTTTGCGGTCCGTCCTATAACCCGATAGATTCCCTCCCAGACCCCTTCCTTGTCCTGTTTTTCGCAGAACTTCTTCCAGCCTGAAGTCTGCGCTTTTATGGCATGGGACTCGTAGAGTTCCTTTGCCTGCAGGTATTCCTCGATGACTCTCGCTTTTCGGACCGGTGCGGCGCATCGGATGCGGCGTCTCCTGGTGTTGACCTCGTTCCTCAACTTGGAAAGCTCGTTGGACCACCATGGTATTGTAACTGTTTCATTATATTTACTTTTAGCTAGGGTTTTGTCACAAGATTCGGTAATTGCACTGATATAATTATTAATACTATTTTCTAATTTGATTTTACAATTGATTTTGTTGATTTCTACTGTGTCCAGGTTTCGGTCTGCTTTTAATTGGCCCAATTTCTCATGAAATTGGGTCCAATTTGCTTTCCTTGTGTTGAAAAGTCTGGTGGTTCTTTGAATTCTTGTGCCTTTTGATTTCTGTAAGTTTATTTTAAAAACAATACCATTGTGGTCCGAGCTCGTGATACCTTCCTCAACTCTCCAGTCCTCTACCAGGTCCAGCATATCCGTTGAGCAAGCTGTTACGTCAACGCAGCTGGTATACGACCTCCCACCTCTGATGGTGTCGAAAGTTGGCGTGTTTCCAACGTTGAGTACCTGCAAGCACATTTCGTCCAGAGTCCCCGCCATTTCTTCGCCTCTACTGTCTACCACTAGACTACCCCACCAGGTGCTCTTCGCGTTTGTGTCACCTCCCATGATAATTTTAGTGGGGCCCATTTCCTCACGAATCCGCAGAAGGTGGTCCAGGTATGGTTGTATGGGTTGGTCCGGTTCAAAGTAGAAGGAGACTACTGCGATTTCCCAGGCCCTGGTTCGGATCCTCACCACCGTGATGTTATTGGTGGTGAGTTTTGGACACTGTGTAGCATCAAGCTCATGATCAAAGACGACTATTGCCGCCTTCACAGTTCCACTTCCTTGTTCCGCACACTGGTAGACTCTCGCTCCCCGGTAGTCTCTCATCCTTTTAATCCCACCCACGTATGGTTCCTGGAGCAGTGCGAATGCTATATTTCGCTCCCTAGCCACGAGCATAAGCTCCTGGGTCGCGAGGTTCTTCCTCTGCAGGTTCGCTTGGACCACCCGGTAGTTTGGACGAGTGCTAGTGTGACTTCGGTTCTCTGTGCCTGGGTTCGTGTTTCCTAAATAAACTGGTGCCACCTTAGCAATAAGCCACCGACAGGCGCGCCAATGCGTCCCACTTCACGCGTATCGGGCACGCACTGTCGAAGGCGTTGTGGTCAGTCTTTTCCAGCTTGGCTAACACGCAATTATGGCATCTTGGCGCCTCTGCGGCAAGTCGTGACGGACAGTCCGCTCGCATGTGGGGGTCACCGCAGTGAATGCAAAGGTCGGCGGGCTGCGTGCATAATTTTCGGCTGTGGCCGAAGCGCAGGCAGCGGGTGCACTGCACCAGTGGGGACTGATCCTCGACGCGCACCCGCTGTAGGTCGATATGGACGCGACCCGCCATAGTTAACCTCTGCCACACGGTCGGGGACACCTGCAGGACGACGTGGCACATGTGGGGGTTCCTCGTCCTGCGACGGTACTTAACCCCCAACCTCAAGTCCTCTGCAGGTATGTCCCCGATCAGGTGGCTATTTTGGCGTTGCAGAGCCTGGGTAACCTCCGCATCCGAGTGGCAGGAGAGGAGATCCTTAACGATTATAAGTGGGTCCTTGTTCTGAACCTCCTCCACCACCAGGCCGCCCGTTTTCCTGATCCTTTCGGTCACCCTAGTCATCTCATCCCTAGTCTTGAAGCCGACCACCACCTTCTGGTCCCTCGCCTTACGCAGCCGTTCCACCCGTGTGCCTTCATTCTTGGCATCGACCGCCGTCCTTAGCTTCTCAATTACCTCTTCACCGGTGTCTTGGTCGTTTACAGATGACACGACCACCGAGTGAAGAGGCTCTTGGATGTGCTGCCTCGGGCCGGCGGCGACTTCCGCGAAACTCGGATTTCGGCCTGCTACGAAGCGAGGGGCTTCTTTGAGTTGCTCCGTCAGAGCCTGGGTGTGTTGGTGGCATTCCTCCAACGCCTGCTTGTGCTCCATGAGGCCAGCCACAAGGCTCTTCATGAGCTCCGTCGGTTCACTAGCGGCTGGCCTCAATGGTGAGGCTATAGGTGTGGTTGCAAGTATGACTGGAGCAGCAGCTGTGACTGGAAGTTTGGTTCTCTCCGACTCCTTCACTATTTCATAGAGCCTGTTAATCGCGTTGACCACCTCTGTCTTTATTTCCGTTTTCAGGTTACGAGAGTTGCTCAAGTGAAGTTTAGCCTTATTCAGGCAAGCTCTCGCCTCCGCTGTCAAGTTCGGGTACCTCAACTCAGGGTTCTTGCTGGGTCCGGCGGCATCTGCGGAGGCCCGCCGCGTCCCCAGAGAGCAGGGGATTTTTGGTGTGACAAGCGGAGTTGCTCCGGGTTTGGGATTGGCCGGGGACTTAGCTTTGGGCTCTGTTTTCCCGGCCTCCCATTCCCCAATGCTGCGTCTCACGCTTTGCTGCGAGGTCCCAGATTTCTCTGCAGATCGCGGCGAGTCCCCGAAGACCGGCGAGCTCGCGGTTTTCTTGGCCGGCGTGCGATACATGGCGCTAGCTGTTGTGAAGGTAAGATTCATAAGAGGTACGTCAGAGGGCACTCGTATCTTTTCTGTGTCCCTGTAAAAGGGGGACGTACAGAGAAGAAAATATAAGTATATAATTAGTCAAGTATATAAAACTCTTAACTTTGTAAAAGGTTTCGTCAAATTGACGTCTAATAACTTTTATTTGGGAATCGAGAGTCCAAAAAAGTCAAAAAACAATGTCAAGTTTTTGTCAAAACCAGACTCGTCCACCTGGCCACTAGTAACAGGGTGGGTGGGCGGGCAAAATTTTTTCGCGTTTTCGTCAATATTATTAGTCAGATGGTGTTAGGTAGCCTAATTAGGAACAACTCAGCTGAAAACAGCGTCAAAATGCGTCACCTGGAAGCAAAGTTATGGGTTAGGTTAGGTTAGGTTAGGTTAGGTTAGGTTAGGTTAGGTTAGGTTAGGTTAGGTTAGGTTAGGTTAGGTTAGGTTAGGTTAGGTTAGGTTAGGTTAGGTTAGGTTAGGTTAGGTTAGGTTAGGTTAGGTTAGGTTAGGTTAGGTTAGGTTAGGTTAGGTTAGGTTAGGTTAGGTTAGGTTAGGTTAGGTTAGGTTAGGTTAGGTTAGGTTAGGTTAGGTTAGGTTAGGTTAGGTTAGGTTAGGTTAGGTTAGGTTAGGTTAGGTTAGGTTAGGTTAGGTTAGGTTAGGTTAGGTTAGGTTAGGTTAGGTTAGGTTAGGTTAGGTTAGGTTAGGTTAGGTTAGGTTAGGTTAGGTTAGGTTAGGTTAGGTTAGGTTAGGTTAGGTTAGGTTAGGTTAGGTTAGGTTAGGTTAGGTTAGGTTAGGTTAGGTTAGGTTAGGTTAGGTTAGGTTAGGTTAGGTTAGGTTAGGTTAGGTTAGGTTAGGTTAGGTTAGGTTAGGTTAGGTTAGGTTAGGTTAGGTTAGGTTAGGTTAGGTTAGGTTAGGTTAGGTTAGGTTAGGTTAGGTTAGGTTAGGTTAGGTTAGGTTAGGTTAGGTTAGGTTAGGTTAGGTTAGGTTAGGTTAGGTTAGGTTAGGTTAGGTTAGGTTAGGTTAGGTTAGGTTAGGTTAGGTTAGGTTAGGTTAGGTTAGGTTAGGTTAGGTTAGGTTAGGTTAGGTTAGGTTAGGTTAGGTTAGGTTAGGTTAGGTTAGGTTAGGTTAGGTTAGGTTAGGTTAGGTTAGGTTAGGTTAGGTTAGGTTAGGTTAGGTTAGGTTAGGTTAGGTTAGGTTAGGTTAGGTTAGGTTAGGTTAGGTTAGGTTAGGTTAGGTTAGGTTAGGTTAGGTTAGGTTAGGTTAGGTTAGGTTAGGTTAGGTTAGGTTAGGTTAGGTTAGGTTAGGTTAGGTTAGGTTAGGTTAGGTTAGGTTAGGTTAGGTTAGGTTAGGTTAGGTTAGGTTAGGTTAGGTTAGGTTAGGTTAGGTTAGGTTAGGTTAGGTTAGGTTAGGTTAGGTTAGGTTAGGTTAGGTTAGGTTAGGTTAGGTTAGGTTAGGTTAGGTTAGGTTAGGTTAGGTTAGGTTAGGTTAGGTTAGGTTAGGTTAGGTTAGGTTAGGTTAGGTTAGGTTAGGTTAGGTTAGGTTAGGTTAGGTTAGGTTAGGTTAGGTTAGGTTAGGTTAGGTTAGGTTAGGTTAGGTTAGGTTAGGTTAGGTTAGGTTAGGTTAGGTTAGGTTAGGTTAGGTTAGGTTAGGTTAGGTTAGGTTAGGTTAGGTTAGGTTAGGTTAGGTTAGGTTAGGTTAGGTTAGGTTAGGTTAGGTTAGGTTAGGTTAGGTTAGGTTAGGTTAGGTTAGGTTAGGTTAGGTTAGGTTAGGTTAGGTTAGGTTAGGTTAGGTTAGGTTAGGTTAGGTTAGGTTAGGTTAGGTTAGGTTAGGTTAGGTTAGGTTAGGTTAGGTTAGGTTAGGTTAGGTTAGGTTAGGTTAGGTTAGGTTAGGTTAGGTTAGGTTAGGTTAGGTTAGGTTAGGTTAGGTTAGGTTAGGTTAGGTTAGGTTAGGTTAGGTTAGGTTAGGTTAGGTTAGGTTAGGTTAGGTTAGGTTAGGTTAGGTTAGGTTAGGTTAGGTTAGGTTAGGTTAGGTTAGGTTAGGTTAGGTTAGGTTAGGTTAGGTTAGGTTAGGTTAGGTTAGGTTAGGTTAGGTTAGGTTAGGTTAGGTTAGGTTAGGTTAGGTTAGGTTAGGTTAGGTTAGGTTAGGTTAGGTTAGGTTAGGTTAGGTTAGGTTAGGTTAGGTTAGGTTAGGTTAGGTTAGGTTAGGTTAGGTTAGGTTAGGTTAGGTTAGGTTAGGTTAGGTTAGGTTAGGTTAGGTTAGGTTAGGTTAGGTTAGGTTAGGTTAGGTTAGGTTAGGTTAGGTTAGGTTAGGTTAGGTTAGGTTAGGTTAGGTTAGGTTAGGTTAGGTTAGGTTAGGTTAGGTTAGGTTAGGTTAGGTTAGGTTAGGTTAGGTTAGGTTAGGTTAGGTTAGGTTAGGTTAGGTTAGGTTAGGTTAGGTTAGGTTAGGTTAGGTTAGGTTAGGTTAGGTTAGGTTAGGTTAGGTTAGGTTAGGTTAGGTTAGGTTAGGTTAGGTTAGGTTAGGTTAGGTTAGGTTAGGTTAGGTTAGGTTAGGTTAGGTTAGGTTAGGTTAGGTTAGGTTAGGTTAGGTTAGGTTAGGTTAGGTTAGGTTAGGTTAGGTTAGGTTAGGTTAGGTTAGGTTAGGTTAGGTTAGGTTAGGTTAGGTTAGGTTAGGTTAGGTTAGGTTAGGTTAGGTTAGGTTAGGTTAGGTTAGGTTAGGTTAGGTTAGGTTAGGTTAGGTTAGGTTAGGTTAGGTTAGGTTAGGTTAGGTTAGGTTAGGTTAGGTTAGGTTAGGTTAGGTTAGGTTAGGTTAGGTTAGGTTAGGTTAGGTTAGGTTAGGTTAGGTTAGGTTAGGTTAGGTTAGGTTAGGTTAGGTTAGGTTAGGTTAGGTTAGGTTAGGTTAGGTTAGGTTAGGTTAGGTTAGGTTAGGTTAGGTTAGGTTAGGTTAGGTTAGGTTAGGTTAGGTTAGGTTAGGTTAGGTTAGGTTAGGTTAGGTTAGGTTAGGTTAGGTTAGGTTAGGTTAGGTTAGGTTAGGTTAGGTTAGGTTAGGTTAGGTTAGGTTAGGTTAGGTTAGGTTAGGTTAGGTTAGGTTAGGTTAGGTTAGGTTAGGTTAGGTTAGGTTAGGTTAGGTTAGGTTAGGTTAGGTTAGGTTAGGTTAGGTTAGGTTAGGTTAGGTTAGGTTAGGTTAGGTTAGGTTAGGTTAGGTTAGGTTAGGTTAGGTTAGGTTAGGTTAGGTTAGGTTAGGTTAGGTTAGGTTAGGTTAGGTTAGGTTAGGTTAGGTTAGGTTAGGTTAGGTTAGGTTAGGTTAGGTTAGGTTAGGTTAGGTTAGGTTAGGTTAGGTTAGGTTAGGTTAGGTTAGGTTAGGTTAGGTTAGGTTAGGTTAGGTTAGGTTAGGTTAGGTTAGGTTAGGTTAGGTTAGGTTAGGTTAGGTTAGGTTAGGTTAGGTTAGGTTAGGTTAGGTTAGGTTAGGTTAGGTTAGGTTAGGTTAGGTTAGGTTAGGTTAGGTTAGGTTAGGTTAGGTTAGGTTAGGTTAGGTTAGGTTAGGTTAGGTTAGGTTAGGTTAGGTTAGGTTAGGTTAGGTTAGGTTAGGTTAGGTTAGGTTAGGTTAGGTTAGGTTAGGTTAGGTTAGGTTAGGTTAGGTTAGGTTAGGTTAGGTTAGGTTAGGTTAGGTTAGGTTAGGTTAGGTTAGGTTAGGTTAGGTTAGGTTAGGTTAGGTTAGGTTAGGTTAGGTTAGGTTAGGTTAGGTTAGGTTAGGTTAGGTTAGGTTAGGTTAGGTTAGGTTAGGTTAGGTTAGGTTAGGTTAGGTTAGGTTAGGTTAGGTTAGGTTAGGTTAGGTTAGGTTAGGTTAGGTTAGGTTAGGTTAGGTTAGGTTAGGTTAGGTTAGGTTAGGTTAGGTTAGGTTAGGTTAGGTTAGGTTAGGTTAGGTTAGGTTAGGTTAGGTTAGGTTAGGTTAGGTTAGGTTAGGTTAGGTTAGGTTAGGTTAGGTTAGGTTAGGTTAGGTTAGGTTAGGTTAGGTTAGGTTAGGTTAGGTTAGGTTAGGTTAGGTTAGGTTAGGTTAGGTTAGGTTAGGTTAGGTTAGGTTAGGTTAGGTTAGGTTAGGTTAGGTTAGGTTAGGTTAGGTTAGGTTAGGTTAGGTTAGGTTAGGTTAGGTTAGGTTAGGTTAGGTTAGGTTAGGTTAGGTTAGGTTAGGTTAGGTTAGGTTAGGTTAGGTTAGGTTAGGTTAGGTTAGGTTAGGTTAGGTTAGGTTAGGTTAGGTTAGGTTAGGTTAGGTTAGGTTAGGTTAGGTTAGGTTAGGTTAGGTTAGGTTAGGTTAGGTTAGGTTAGGTTAGGTTAGGTTAGGTTAGGTTAGGTTAGGTTAGGTTAGGTTAGGTTAGGTTAGGTTAGGTTAGGTTAGGTTAGGTTAGGTTAGGTTAGGTTAGGTTAGGTTAGGTTAGGTTAGGTTAGGTTAGGTTAGGTTAGGTTAGGTTAGGTTAGGTTAGGTTAGGTTAGGTTAGGTTAGGTTAGGTTAGGTTAGGTTAGGTTAGGTTAGGTTAGGTTAGGTTAGGTTAGGTTAGGTTAGGTTAGGTTAGGTTAGGTTAGGTTAGGTTAGGTTAGGTTAGGTTAGGTTAGGTTAGGTTAGGTTAGGTTAGGTTAGGTTAGGTTAGGTTAGGTTAGGTTAGGTTAGGTTAGGTTAGGTTAGGTTAGGTTAGGTTAGGTTAGGTTAGGTTAGGTTAGGTTAGGTTAGGTTAGGTTAGGTTAGGTTAGGTTAGGTTAGGTTAGGTTAGGTTAGGTTAGGTTAGGTTAGGTTAGGTTAGGTTAGGTTAGGTTAGGTTAGGTTAGGTTAGGTTAGGTTAGGTTAGGTTAGGTTAGGTTAGGTTAGGTTAGGTTAGGTTAGGTTAGGTTAGGTTAGGTTAGGTTAGGTTAGGTTAGGTTAGGTTAGGTTAGGTTAGGTTAGGTTAGGTTAGGTTAGGTTAGGTTAGGTTAGGTTAGGTTAGGTTAGGTTAGGTTAGGTTAGGTTAGGTTAGGTTAGGTTAGGTTAGGTTAGGTTAGGTTAGGTTAGGTTAGGTTAGGTTAGGTTAGGTTAGGTTAGGTTAGGTTAGGTTAGGTTAGGTTAGGTTAGGTTAGGTTAGGTTAGGTTAGGTTAGGTTAGGTTAGGTTAGGTTAGGTTAGGTTAGGTTAGGTTAGGTTAGGTTAGGTTAGGTTAGGTTAGGTTAGGTTAGGTTAGGTTAGGTTAGGTTAGGTTAGGTTAGGTTAGGTTAGGTTAGGTTAGGTTAGGTTAGGTTAGGTTAGGTTAGGTTAGGTTAGGTTAGGTTAGGTTAGGTTAGGTTAGGTTAGGTTAGGTTAGGTTAGGTTAGGTTAGGTTAGGTTAGGTTAGGTTAGGTTAGGTTAGGTTAGGTTAGGTTAGGTTAGGTTAGGTTAGGTTAGGTTAGGTTAGGTTAGGTTAGGTTAGGTTAGGTTAGGTTAGGTTAGGTTAGGTTAGGTTAGGTTAGGTTAGGTTAGGTTAGGTTAGGTTAGGTTAGGTTAGGTTAGGTTAGGTTAGGTTAGGTTAGGTTAGGTTAGGTTAGGTTAGGTTAGGTTAGGTTAGGTTAGGTTAGGTTAGGTTAGGTTAGGTTAGGTTAGGTTAGGTTAGGTTAGGTTAGGTTAGGTTAGGTTAGGTTAGGTTAGGTTAGGTTAGGTTAGGTTAGGTTAGGTTAGGTTAGGTTAGGTTAGGTTAGGTTAGGTTAGGTTAGGTTAGGTTAGGTTAGGTTAGGTTAGGTTAGGTTAGGTTAGGTTAGGTTAGGTTAGGTTAGGTTAGGTTAGGTTAGGTTAGGTTAGGTTAGGTTAGGTTAGGTTAGGTTAGGTTAGGTTAGGTTAGGTTAGGTTAGGTTAGGTTAGGTTAGGTTAGGTTAGGTTAGGTTAGGTTAGGTTAGGTTAGGTTAGGTTAGGTTAGGTTAGGTTAGGTTAGGTTAGGTTAGGTTAGGTTAGGTTAGGTTAGGTTAGGTTAGGTTAGGTTAGGTTAGGTTAGGTTAGGTTAGGTTAGGTTAGGTTAGGTTAGGTTAGGTTAGGTTAGGTTAGGTTAGGTTAGGTTAGGTTAGGTTAGGTTAGGTTAGGTTAGGTTAGGTTAGGTTAGGTTAGGTTAGGTTAGGTTAGGTTAGGTTAGGTTAGGTTAGGTTAGGTTAGGTTAGGTTAGGTTAGGTTAGGTTAGGTTAGGTTAGGTTAGGTTAGGTTAGGTTAGGTTAGGTTAGGTTAGGTTAGGTTAGGTTAGGTTAGGTTAGGTTAGGTTAGGTTAGGTTAGGTTAGGTTAGGTTAGGTTAGGTTAGGTTAGGTTAGGTTAGGTTAGGTTAGGTTAGGTTAGGTTAGGTTAGGTTAGGTTAGGTTAGGTTAGGTTAGGTTAGGTTAGGTTAGGTTAGGTTAGGTTAGGTTAGGTTAGGTTAGGTTAGGTTAGGTTAGGTTAGGTTAGGTTAGGTTAGGTTAGGTTAGGTTAGGTTAGGTTAGGTTAGGTTAGGTTAGGTTAGGTTAGGTTAGGTTAGGTTAGGTTAGGTTAGGTTAGGTTAGGTTAGGTTAGGTTAGGTTAGGTTAGGTTAGGTTAGGTTAGGTTAGGTTAGGTTAGGTTAGGTTAGGTTAGGTTAGGTTAGGTTAGGTTAGGTTAGGTTAGGTTAGGTTAGGTTAGGTTAGGTTAGGTTAGGTTAGGTTAGGTTAGGTTAGGTTAGGTTAGGTTAGGTTAGGTTAGGTTAGGTTAGGTTAGGTTAGGTTAGGTTAGGTTAGGTTAGGTTAGGTTAGGTTAGGTTAGGTTAGGTTAGGTTAGGTTAGGTTAGGTTAGGTTAGGTTAGGTTAGGTTAGGTTAGGTTAGGTTAGGTTAGGTTAGGTTAGGTTAGGTTAGGTTAGGTTAGGTTAGGTTAGGTTAGGTTAGGTTAGGTTAGGTTAGGTTAGGTTAGGTTAGGTTAGGTTAGGTTAGGTTAGGTTAGGTTAGGTTAGGTTAGGTTAGGTTAGGTTAGGTTAGGTTAGGTTAGGTTAGGTTAGGTTAGGTTAGGTTAGGTTAGGTTAGGTTAGGTTAGGTTAGGTTAGGTTAGGTTAGGTTAGGTTAGGTTAGGTTAGGTTAGGTTAGGTTAGGTTAGGTTAGGTTAGGTTAGGTTAGGTTAGGTTAGGTTAGGTTAGGTTAGGTTAGGTTAGGTTAGGTTAGGTTAGGTTAGGTTAGGTTAGGTTAGGTTAGGTTAGGTTAGGTTAGGTTAGGTTAGGTTAGGTTAGGTTAGGTTAGGTTAGGTTAGGTTAGGTTAGGTTAGGTTAGGTTAGGTTAGGTTAGGTTAGGTTAGGTTAGGTTAGGTTAGGTTAGGTTAGGTTAGGTTAGGTTAGGTTAGGTTAGGTTAGGTTAGGTTAGGTTAGGTTAGGTTAGGTTAGGTTAGGTTAGGTTAGGTTAGGTTAGGTTAGGTTAGGTTAGGTTAGGTTAGGTTAGGTTAGGTTAGGTTAGGTTAGGTTAGGTTAGGTTAGGTTAGGTTAGGTTAGGTTAGGTTAGGTTAGGTTAGGTTAGGTTAGGTTAGGTTAGGTTAGGTTAGGTTAGGTTAGGTTAGGTTAGGTTAGGTTAGGTTAGGTTAGGTTAGGTTAGGTTAGGTTAGGTTAGGTTAGGTTAGGTTAGGTTAGGTTAGGTTAGGTTAGGTTAGGTTAGGTTAGG